>WHVE01000930.1:0-44695 GCA_015178995.1 Trichophaea hybrida | reverse complement strand
CTATGTCCTTCTGTGTTGCCTTGATCGTAGATTCTAATATCGTTGATTGAGCTTCTGCTGCTCTACCGATTGTTGTATGTGTTCCTCCGCAGTTATGTTCGCAGTAGCACGGTTCTTCGTTTTGACAATCGACGTGAAGACCGTAGTACTTGGTCCAGAAGTTTTTGAATACTGCGTCGTCGATTTGGAGGCCTCCTCCGTTGCTTGCTGCTTCTGTCCAGTAACTATTCCAAGGAGATACCGCTTGTGGTTCGTCCCAGAAGTATGCTTCCAAAGGTTCCTCGGGTTCGTTGAGGATAGCGTCGATGCTATCAAAGGCGTTCAGGGGTTCTTGTTCGAAGAGGTTGAGGGTTCGACCAGCTATGTTGAGGAAATTGATTCGGGATTGTTGAGGTTTGTTGCTGTCGTATGCTGGCATTTAAAACAGCGTGGATCCTTCTCGTCGATGTTTCCACAGGCACACAATGCAGGAGTGTCTCCAAAAGCTGTGTACTGTGAGCTTGTTTTCGAAGTTTCCAACTGATTTAAACACGGAGCAAAGAGAGTTGCAGGGTCTATCGCAAAAGTAACAACCGCTTCGATGAGAATAGCGGCACATATACTAAAATATAACCAGTAGAATCGATTATGGACTCGTTCTTCTGTCAAGGGTTCAAGGCTCGGAGTTCTAGGGGTTATAAAAACCAAACTAAGACAGAGGTAGTGTGCGGTGATGCAGTGATTGCGGGTACTGCGTAACATGCAAGAGACTCGAAATCCGGAATCACAGAAGTGAACAAAGGTTGGTGCCGAAGCTATTGATTGTTTTGTAGACTAGAGAACGAGTGAAGAACAAACCTATCCTCCGCAAATCCAGCATCCTTATATACAGTTAACGCGACCGTCGTCACCTTTGCTCACTCGTTCCAAAATACATCCTAACTCCACCCAACTATGTACGCAACCCTTTCAACCCGCGGCCTACGCCATAACCATCACGCCATATTTACAACGCAATCAACAAAACCTGATTCCTTCCAACAAAACCTGATTCCAATCAGCGAAACCTGATTCCCTCCAACACAACCTGATTCATTCTACCGAAACCTGTTTTCCTTCGTATTCCCTTTCCGCTTCATCGATCCTTATTCCTTCTTCGATCCTCACTCGACACAACCGTGACAGGAACCCCAATAAGTGTATTTTGTGTGAAATTCCTTGTGGCAATGACTGCTGGATATACTGGAAAAGCGTTACCTGGAGGCACATCTGTGACGATTGCCTTGAAGTAGCACAAACCTTCGGCTGGAGAATCACCAAATACCTATACTAATCACCGTTCGAAAATTGCAAAGATGGAAGGCAGCTCCTCAGAAGCCCGTTACATAGAGCTTTCCAGAATAAGCCAAGAAATAATAGGGAGACAGATGTTGGTGGATTTCACCAAACTGAACCTAGAACAAGCCCTGGAAGCGGCGAATGCAATGAAGGATGCCATATGTCAACTACTACAGGCACCCCCATCTCAAGTCGAGAATCAAATAAGCCGACTAAACGAACAAATTGTCACCCAAGCACCAAGCATTGGAACAGCTCAAGAACGAATCACCGAGTTGTTAAAAGAAGGGAAAGATCTCGAACAAAACAAACAAAACACGGACCAAGAACTGGCATTAACACAACAAAAAGTGAAGGACTTGGAAGCAAGATTGCCCGCCTGTACACACGCGGACTTACAGATCAAAGTCACCGAATTAGAACAACGACTGGAAAACAGAATGCCAACAGATACGGAGGTATTAAGGCAGGATCTCGAGGATACACAGGAACAATTGAAAGTAATTGGAGAAGAGAGAAACGAATATCGGGATCAGGTGAAAAGAGTGCTTGCACTCGCGGGGAATGGTGGTAATGGTGGCGGTAACAGAGCACATACAGGGAGCCAAATTCTCCGATTTTCAGGAACAGACCGAAAGGCACTTCGAGGATGGATGGCACAACTAACCATGAAAATTGCGGATGAACCGGGACGATTCTTCAGCGAACAATCCAATATGGGGTACGCGGCAAATCGACTAGAAGGCGTGGCCCTGAATCAAATTCAACCGTACATCGAAAGGAAAACCGGAGATCTGAAGTGAGAGTCACTAGAAAAATTGCTGGACCTATTGCAATTGGCTTTTGGAGACCAGGACATACGGGCCACAGCAAATCGGGAACTGCTCAAACTTAAGTTAAAAGATTGAGAATTTGCCCAATACTACGCAGAATTCCAATGGTGGGTACCTGACGTCAACTGGAACGAAGCAGCCCAGTTAGAAGTATTACGACAAGGTCCATCTGAGGAGCTGAATGACTCACCACAGCACTGCGACATCCCGTCGGATCATACAGAATTCGTCAAAATGTGTTCAATGAGGGACTCCCAAATCCGCGCCGGAGCCGCTGAGAGAAAGTCAGGACGATGGAGTGGAGGATCCAACAAACCAGAAATCAACATCACATCCGCTCCATCAACCTCGGAGACAGCACCCGCAGGCCCCGTGGCAGGATATCATGGCCCTGCCCCAATGGACCTCTCCGCAATCAAAGGAAAGAAGATTACTCCAGATGAGAGGAAGAAACAAAGGGAGGGAGGACTTCGTATGTACTGCGGAGATAGCAGGCATTTCGCGGCATCGTGTCCAAGGCAGTTAAAAGGCGCGTCAGGACAGGTGGAAGTAACACCTTTCAAGAAAGCAGGAAATGAAATGGACGCAGATTCGGGAATGGGAAAAGTAAGGGAAGTCGAGTCGGGCAAAGTTTAAGCCAGTGCAATAAGGATGGCCATTGCTCTGGGCACGAATCTCCTTTGTCTACAGTTGTTAAGCCTCGTTTTGGAATTTCGCAGTTTTTGATTAGTAGTGCAGAAATTAAGGAATCTTCAATGGAAAGCAAGCATCTTGTTGTGAAATGTTCGCTGAAAATCGGAGACATGTTAATCGATACACATGCTTTAATTGACTGCGGAGCCACGGGAATGGATTTTGTGGATAAGGATTTTGTTCGCCATCATCA
Source organism: Trichophaea hybrida (assembly GCA_015178995.1). Taxonomy (NCBI): domain Eukaryota; kingdom Fungi; phylum Ascomycota; class Pezizomycetes; order Pezizales; family Pyronemataceae; genus Trichophaea; species Trichophaea hybrida. The sequence continues at coordinate 41,659 of WHVE01000930.1, read as the reverse complement.
GTTAAACGAGAAGGAATTACCAGAATCAAGAGAGTTAGAGGTTATCGATGGAAGACCCATCGAATTAGGAACAATTACGACTATGGCCAAATTAAACTTGGGAATACGAACACATCAGGAACAGCTACCAGCGTTTGTCACAAAACTAGGATATTATCCGATACTGCTAGGATTGCCATGGTTACAACTTCACAACGTTACAATTAAATTCCAGGCGTGAATGATCGGCTTCGAAAGAAGCTACTGTCAACAGCATTGCCAACATCATTCGAGCGTATGGATATGGGGCAATCACATGGAAACCACAGCAGCTCATGCGGAAAAACCAACATTTGACATCTGCGCAGTAGCAGCATCACCTTTTGTGAGAAGAGTCAGAAGGGAGAAACTCAAGGTTTACACCATCACACTGTACGAAATCAACAAAGCCTTGGGAATACAGGATCTACAAGAAAATCCCTCGAAGAAGTCATCCCCAAGGAATACCACAAGTTTTTACCCCTGTTCAGCAAGGTAATCGCTGAAACGCTACCACCACACCTACTCTACGATCACAAGATTAAGTTACAGGAGTGCTTCACACCGCTGTTTGGGCCTATTTACAGCTTATCTCCAGAAGAGCTACAAGTTTTAAAGGAATGGATAGAGAAGAACTTGTCCAAGGGATTTATCCGGTCGTTCTCATCACCCTGCGGAGCCCCAGTACTTTTCGCTCCAAAGCCGGGAAGAGGCTTAAGACTCTGTGTTTATTACCGAGGCCTAAATGAAGGAACAATACAGAACCGGTACCCCCTACCATTAATCCAAGAATCCCTGCTAAGACTCTCGAAGGCCCGCTATTACACCATGCAAGACGTCCGCGATGCGTATAACATGATTAGAATAGCAGAAGGGGATGAGTGGCAAACGGCCTTTAGGACCGACTATGGACTTTTCGAATCGCTAGTTATGCCCTTTGGACTTACCAACGCACCGGCATCGTTCCAAGAATTCATCAATGATACGTTACGACCATTTTTGGATATCTTCTGCACGGCGTTTTTGGACGACATCCATATTTACAGTGATAACCTGAGGGAACACCAGGAATACATCAGAACAGTTATGATCGCACTTAAGAAAGCTGGTCTCTACCTAAAAGCAGAGAAATGCGAGTTCCATAAGAAGGAAGTCAAGTACCAAGGGTTAATTGTCGGAGTGAACAGAATCAGAATGGATCCGGAGAAAGTCCAAGCAGTTGAAAATTGGGAAGCACCGGAGAAACTTAAAGAAGTCCAAGCCTTTTTGGGCTTTGCCAACTTCTATCGAAGATTCATACAGAACTACAGCAGGGTGGTACAACCGCTAACAAAACTTATGAAACAGTTAGTACCTTTTCACTGGAGACCTGATCAAAAAAGAGCATTCACCGAATTCAAGAAAGCTTTTACAACCGCACCAGTGCTAGCCCACTTCGATTATGAAAAAGAGATAGTTCTCGAAACCGACTCCTCAAGTTACGTATCCGCAGGAGTTCTTTCTCAATACGACGACCAAGGAGTACTACACCCGGTGGCCTTGTTCTCCAAAAAACACTCGCCCACTGATGAAAATTACGAAATCTACAACCAAGAATTAGGCGCGATAGTGAAAAGCCTGGAACAATGAAGACCCGAATGCGAAGGTTCAGCACATCCGATTAAAATTCTTACCGATCACAAGAACCTGAAGTACTGCATGACATCGAAACTGTTAAATCGAAGGCAGACCAGATGGTCCGAATTTCTGTCGAGGTTTAAATTTAGGATAGTTTACCGGCCAGGAAAGCAAGGTCAAAAACCCGATGCACTTACAAGAATGCCAGGAGACATTCCTCCGAAGGGGGGGGCAGAAAAAACCCAGGAAATGGTGCTAAAAACGGAAAACCTCGACGAAAGAGTACGCAAAAAGTTAATCGTGGCATTCGCGGAAACAGTCAACCTGGACAGCGACTCCGTATGGCCGGAAGAGTTATGGAACTGGATAAAAAACATATGTCAGCATTGCCTGCACGACAGTAGCGATGGGCTATGTACGCAAAGGACCAGTCGCTGGAAATCTCTGAAATACAAATCCTACCAACAGACAAAGACAAGCTCAAGTGGATTCAGGAATGCCATGATTCTCCGGTCGCGGGACATCCAGGATGAGCAAAAACTTTCAACCTGCTAAGCCGAAACCATTGCTGGAACCAGATAAGAAAGCACGTGGACCGCTACGTACGAAACTGCCACACCTGCCAACGGAGCAAGGCAACCCACGGAACAACTCATGGCTTGTTACGACCACTAGAAGTACCGGATAAACCATGGAAAGATCGGAGCATGGACTTCATAATCGGACTACCAGAAAGCGAAAGGTTCAACGCAGTATGGGTAGTGGTCGATCGCCTAACGAAGATGCGACATTTAGTACCCTGTACCGACAAAGTAGATGGAACGAAGCTGGGAGAAATGTACGTTAAAGAAGTGTTCAGACTGCACGGACTGCCTGAAACAATGGTGTCCGATCGAGGGCCGCAATTCGCTTTCGAATTCGGGAAACACGTCTGCGAAAGATTGGGAATCGAACGAAGGCTGTCAACCGCATTCCATCCTCAGACCGACGGTCAAACTGAAAGAGTCAATGCAGTAATGGAACAGTACCTCCGAAACTTTGTTAATTACCAGCAGGACGATTGGGTCCGGTGGTTACCATTGGCGGACTTCGCACCTAACAATCATACCTCGGAAACGACTAATTGCTCCGCGTTTTTTGGCAACTACAGCTTTCATCCACGAATGACCTTTGGCCAACACCCAATCAAAGATCCTAATGATATTCTTGAAGTCAACGCCCAGCAGATGGTCCAACAGGTGGAGCAACTTTTCAGCGAACTCAGTGCGGAAATAAAAACAGCCCAGGCTGTACAGTCCGAACAGGCCAACAATACCCGAAGGGTCGGCACGCCATGGAAGTCGGCGATAGAGAATGGCTGGTCGCACGAAATATATCAACAACCCGACCAAGCAAGAAACTCGACTGGAAACGCATAGGGCCATACGAGATCACCGAGGTGATTAGTCCCTGCGCCTATCGAATCAAACTACCCAATCAGCTACGCATTCACAATGTCCAACCGATATCTCGGTTGGAGAAAGCCGTGCAAGATCCTCTCCCATCCCAAGAGCAAGAACCCCCACCACCGGTGATAGTCGAAGGAGAAGAGGAGTACGAAGTCGAGCGAGTGAACAATTTCAGGCTGTTCCGAAAGCAATTACAATATCTTGTGAAGTGGAGAGGGTACGACGAGCGCAGTTGGGAGCCCGCGGCCACTGTGGATGGACTTAAGGCTATCGATAACTTTCACACCGAACAACCTGGCAAGCCGGGGTCGTAAACTTCGTACGTACTCGGTATTGGAGAGGGGGAGCTGCTGTCACGGTTGTGCCGAGTGACGATTGGTGGTGGAGTGACGATCGGTGAATATATAAATGGTTAAGTTTCGAACGGATGCTAAAGCACGACGAGAATGAAATCAGGTTTCGAACGGAGGCTAAAGCACGACGAGAACAAAATCAAGTTTCGAACAGAGGCTAAAGTACGACGAGAATGAAATCAGGTTTCGAACGGAGGCTAAAGCATGACGAGAACGAAATCAAGTTTCGAGTTAGGAAAATGACAGAATCGTGCAAATGCGGTGTATAAAGAAAGCAGGAGTTCGAATGTATTATGAAAGAGTGAATTACTGTATATAAGCCAGGCGTTCGGCGGAGGATAAGTTCTTTCTTCACTCGTTCTCTCGTCTATAAAACAATCAATTAGCTTCGGCTTTCACTTCTTTCACACTCAGTGATTTCGGATCGAGTCTCTTGCGTACAGCCCTTGTTTCTTTAGCTACAGGCTATTCTCGACTCTGAGCTTTCCTGCTCTTGGATTTTATAACCCCTAGAACCCCGAGCCCTGAACCCTCGACACCCAGCCCTGAATCCTTGACAGTCGGAGGAATCTTCGGGTGGTGGCACGCCTGCTATAGAATCTACCGGCTCACCTGAGAATAAGATCAGATATCTTGGGATGATTTAAATGCCTCTACTGATATTGAATCTAGCTGGTGCTGGACGGTTCCATCCAAGTGGAGGTACAGTGCGGTCCGCCAAAGGGCCTTCAGCCAGGGTAATGGAGTGAAACTGCTTGTAGTGGGCTTCTAATATGTTCTGGTGGGGTAATTTCGTTTTGAAGATAAAACAAGTGATACGATTTCGCCTCGATCGAGCCATGCTAGTACAATGGATTGTGGTGGTGATTTTTCAGGGGGGTTCACACGATGGACACAGGAGTTTCTCTGCCAAGCAGTTCTTTGTAAGAGTGTCCAATTTGCGTTAGCGCATTAAAATTCAGCCCCACCACCCCCACCGAAGTGCACCAGCTAGAAGTGCACCACCTTGAGTGCGGGGTATCAACCCCAACTTGTTTTCGTTTTTCTCATCACTGGTTTTCTTTCTAGAATCACCACAACCGTGCTGCTTTCCCACCAAGTATGCTTTATAATTATGACCTCCACCTTACTAGGCTTTTGGTACATATCCATATCTTTCGGTCTGGCCCATATGTAACCAACTTATCGTATAAACTATGTATGCTATGTCACCGGAGCACCTCCAACAACCACCCAAACATCGTTTGGGCCTCGAGTATCATACAATATGGAGGTCAGAATTATATCTTGCTGCTCACCATTATCAAGCTAATTGGTTCTTGGCATGTCTACTTGCACCTGATCCCATATGTTCGCTCATTTGTGGTGTAATGGTGATACTATTCTTGTGTGTAATGTTTGTATAAGGTATGCCATGTTAAAAATCATGGTAACTATTGCATACACGGACCGCCAACAGGAAGCCGAGTGGTCATACACACACACAATATGAATGCGATCGCCTTATCACCACTGTCGCCATGCTGTCCCTGGCATTTCCACTTTCAGCTTGTTCTCTTATACCAAAAATGCGTATCGTACCTCCTTGGTGTGTGTGAATGAAACAAAGAAGTGTGTACCTTGGTTGGTTTCAGAACCCTATGTTACCAGGACTGGCATGAGACTCGAAGATGTGAGAGATAAAATTAGTGTTAGCAACGGTCCCAACCCGGAGGCTCCAGGTCAGGTTCGGGTCAGAACCTAACCGTTTCCAAATAATCAGTGTGGGTCGCCAGTAGAACCAAACCAGAACGATCAGTTCAGGTTAACTGAACATTTTGAAACAACCCAAACTCCCGGGCTATTAGATCGGTCCAAAATCGGGTACGTACTATTGCACCTGCAACCATTGACATTCTCAATTTGATCAACCAAGCGATTCACATTAATCATTTTGACTGTTGTTGAACTTATTTCAACCATATCCAAAATCACAACTACAAATCATGAAATAGGTATCATAACATAAGAGGTTAACTTTGTAAGAAGAAGAAAAACAGCCAAAACCGTATATATACTTTGCTGTGATCAGTTTCTGAATGTTGTAGAATGTGTCAATCACCACACATATTTTAGTATCAATCATATATATTATCTCATTATTGCCTACCTTTCACGCATCTGATTCATACCTGCTCTAATCTTACCTTCAAAACTAACATGAAATATGTTTGAATAATATCACATTGGGCTGAGTAATTTATGTTCCTTCAATATTGTATTTGAACTGCCTTTTCATCATATATGCATCGAATACAAAACATTTCCCAATAGTGACCAAGAAAATTACAACATACACAATACTTATGTTCCATTACAAGAAACAGAAAACCAAATGCAATCTAGAATACAGATCACCACTGTACCATCACATATTAGCTTTTCCTTTCCATGTTTCCTGTGTATTGGCGGGCGTAGTATTCATAATGATTGGAGTTGCTGTGCGCTTCGACATTTGAACTGGTTTGATACAGCCTGTGATGTTAGGGGCGGCATATACATATGGCTGTTCTGCCTCATCAACGATATCAGAATTATCACCTATATTTATATCATCTTCATCATCAGCCTCTCCTTCGTTTTCATTATAGTTTGGATCGTCCAGTTTACCGGTCCAATGCAGCCAAACAGCAGTATCAGAATGCGGTTTGGCAGAACTATCGTAATCACTTTCTCTCAGATGGCAGTTGATCCTATATATTTGCTGGATATTAAGAACTTTGGTTTTCCCACCAGGAAGATCGATCTGCGAGAAGGACAGTGGAAGAGGGCATTTTTCAGTCATTTTCAAAGCTGCAACACCATCATGTTTAAAGGCTGACCAGGATGATTTAACTATCTCTTCGGTATCTGAAAAATAACCCATGGCTGTCATTTTTTTATTCTGGGCACGTGATGCCTTCTGAGTTGCCTGTAGGTTTTCACTGCCCTGACACATCTTCAAAAAGTCATGAACCTTGGCCATCCGGTGCAGCTTTCTTTCCTCAGTCTGTTTTTTGGTTTGAAAATCATTATCAGATAATGATGAATCGGTTTGCGCAGTATCACTGGCCAAAAGACAATGATTATTTCTTGCAAGCTGCCGAACAACCACTGTTTCTCGAAGTTTTTCACCCTTAGTTTTGGACTGCTTCCACCCAATCACATTTCGGCCAAGTGAACAACTTGTATCCACTCCAACCCAGTATGGCATGATTGTGAGGATGTCTCGCGCTACAATGGCTAGATCGGTATACTTCGTATTTAATTTTCTTGCTGTTGCCACCAATCGGTTACGTCGAGTATTCCCATAGCCCCACGAATCTCTGACGGGTCGGAATAATAATCATTAAGATTGGGATTGATTTGTCCCCAATTTTTGGATACCTTGGATGTTGAATTCAAATTGAGAGTGGTAGCTGTCGATGAGGGTGCTGCGCGATTGCTGTAAACTGAAGTATATTCCTCCGTGTGTACAGGTGTAAAATATTCATCATCACTGGAAAGATCATATCGATTAAAAGTCAATTGACCTGGCCCAGACTCTGTAATGGAGGATCAATGGTCATGATTTGGTATATTTTGAGGTTTTCCAGTAGTCGTAAATTGCTTTTTGATGCAGTATTCATGCTCCAGAAAATTTATGAATGCATCCTTGTTCTGGGCAGTGAAGAAGCACTCGTCCTCATTATTAACATCCATAGCCTTGTCCCACTTCCTAAATGATTGCAACTTCAGAAATGGATCAAGGATATGTGCTGCAATAAGTGGCATGCCCGTCTCTGGTGTAACTTCGGAGTAATATTTGGACAGCTTTTGGCGTGCAAACTTCAAAGCAAAGAATACATCCTCTTTCGACTGAGATTTCTTCCTTGCCAAACCACGCATGACACGATCTAGCTGATTGAATATGTTATTATATATTGTCATGACAAGGTGGAAGTTGACTGTACGCCATTTCGACATCCAAAATGTCCAGTAATGAAATGGACTCAGCACCACCATTATGTATTGGACAATGATCCATTCGTCGTCCATTGTGAATAAAGGCCAGGAATCAGCATGATTGGGGTTTTTAAGCAACTCGGATATATACTCTCGCACTCTGTATGCCTGCTCCAGTAATTCCAGACTTGAATTCCACCGAGTCTGTACCTCCATGGTAGGTAGTACTGCAATTTTAACTTTTGATTTTTGGCAGTTGAGAAACTCATTGCATCTTCCAGATGTCAGAGCAATCAATACCGCAAGCATTCTGTGCTATATCATGAGTCAGTCATCAGAATGAAAGTGTATATATCATGCAGTAACTATCGTTTCAATAATTTTAGCTAATCCGGGCTTCATGGCTGCCACCTTTGAAATTCTTGCATTTGCTGCCTTCTGCAGCTTTTGGCATTTGCTTAATGTGGCACTCTCATGTTCTCCAAATTGCTCGTCACAGTCATTGGCTTCCAATGACTTTGTTCAACCTTTGACCCCCAGATCACACATCAATGCTCCTAAACAAAACTGAATGACATGCACCATGTATGGTGCATGGTTTCGTAATGCAGACCATTCAATTCCTGAGGTTTCGGGCGAAGATTGTAACTCCTGTGTCATTGAATAGTTGGAGGAGGGGTTATCAGTGGGTATTCCGAGCAATTGACTGTTGGCAAGACTGAAATGTTCAAGTACCTCCTTCAAATGCTCGGCCAGTCGCACACCTGTGTGTATGCCTTTAATCTATAGTTGTCTGTGAGCAGTAGAAAATATTAAACCCAGACACCATAAATCACATCAAATGCAAATTGTATTCCACGAAGACACCAGTTAAGATCAATATAATAACCAATAACCGACACAATCGCCAATTCATTCGTAGACATGCACCCATCTAACGCTAAACTGACTTGATCATTTGTCGGCACCTGCATTATCATTGCATCAATTGTAAGGGAGTACTCTCTTTGGCAAAAATTACTAAGAGTACTGGCAGAGCGAAGAATCAAGTCATATCGTAAAGCATTCAACGTCCGTCGTCACTCCAGGTTCGTTATGGTATTCCAAGGAAAGGGAGCAGAAACAAATCCTAACATCAAATAGTGGTTCCAGGTTTCTTTGTTGAATTCAATAGTTTTAAAGTCATTATCTGCCAGTTTTGGACATTCACTCTGTTAAAATTGTGAGTATGGTCAAGGATTTTACTCTGCCTGTGTTGAATGGGAACTACTTGCCGCCATAACACCCTGACTGCCATTTTTCTTCAGTACAGCTAAAGCTTGATCATCACCAGCCGTATCCGTCAATAATATTATCTCTGATTCAGTTAACTCATTCAGTACTGCTCTTTGTGTCTTTGATTTGAGGTGTTTCGCCATAGTTCTTGTTCCATTCTCTGCTGGATGTACCAGAACAGTGTGACAAACAATTCAAATGATGTCAGGGCAGCCGTTTTCAGTTGTTGCGCAAGATTTGTAGAATCGCCATGACGCGGCATGCCGAGAGCTGCTCCACACAATCGTAGTTTTTGTTTCAACATTTATGGCGGTCCACCATTTATCAAACGCCATATGCAATATTTCATCGTTCAAATCTCGTATAATGATACGTTCATCTTTGGAGGAGTACAGTACTTCAAGTGACATTGTATTAATGGACTTTGCAGCAGCCAATGATGAAGTGATTGAAGGGAATATAAAAGCAGAATGACAATGACTTTGAACTGCACTGCAGTCAAGCATGTTGATATGTATATAGATTTCTTGATGTCTTATATATCTGCATCCACAGACTGTTCTTGAGAAGAAATGATGGACAGTATGTCAGTAAAAATTGATGTGTCGATAAAGGCTGTCACAACTGCAATAAAACTAGTGCAGTCAAAACAATCCCATGCACTATAGATGTTGTGTGAACAAAAATCGTTGACGTTCTGTTGATTCTCACATTTCCTTCTGCAGTCTATGTGTCTAATCTCACAATTGCACTGTATTTGATCATAAAGACTGGCTTTCATGCATATTCGACAAGAATATATCTCACAATATAGATAAATCATGATTTAATTCTTTCAATTCAGTCATTTCTCACATAAATTGCTTACCTGATTTGTAGATAAACGCAGCCAATACATGAATTATACTAATACAATGTATCTGTTCCCTTCCGTGCCCAATATTGTGTGACCAAAAATTGGTGAAACTCTGTTGACACAAACTTTAACTGCTGCAGCCTACATGGCTTATCACATAATTGCACTTTATTTGATTGTGAAAGTTCGCTTTCATGCATATTTAACAATAATATACCTCCCAATACAGATAACTCAAGATTTAATTCCTTCAATTCAGACATTATTCGGATAAATTGCATACCACTGATTTGTAAATACAGGCAGTCAGAACCACAAATAAATTAATGCAGTCAAAACAATCCCACGTACTATAGATATTGTGTTACCAAAAATTGTTTACTCTCCATTGACGCTCACTGTGACTCCAGCAGCCTACATGTCTGCTTGCACCATTACACTTCACTTGATTGTTAATGCATGCTTTCATTCATATTCGATAAGAATATACCTTGCGATACAGATATATTGTGATTTATTCCCTCAATTCTGTGGCTATTGGGATGTATTGCTTACAACTCATTTGGCGGCAAAGTCAGCGCTTTCGACCGGCTTCACGCGGCATAATGATAATGACGTAAGTGTATATTATATATAGCCCACTTTCGTCATCCAGCTGGTTGTGCCAAATATTCATGGTAACCCATGTGGTCTTTGTGAGATCGCCATCATGTGGACAGGGCCTGAGCTGGACCTTAGGCAGTTGAAGTATTATTAAGATCGTTTATAACGGCTGTCTTTAAAAATCATTTACCATGTGATCAAACCGCAACTAGTGAGATAAATATATCAACAATAATGTAAAATTTAGGTGACATATTATATATCAATTAAGTTTTTACTCTCAGGCTCAAAACAATCATTCTTAATAAAAGCAGACTGATATGTAGTGTATTTCGCATATCTGGTGTGGTCAAAGTTGATACGTTCTCTTCCATCCCTGTACATGCACAGACGATTTCTTCAGGTGTCACTGAAATCATAGAAAACTAACCATGACAAAAATACGAATAAAAAGTATTTATGCTTAAGAAACTGACCAAAATTGCTATATCACAATCCATAACTATATGACTATCTGTGCTTACAGGCCATCATGCTCTGTACCCATATATTCAGACATCTGTATGACAATTCGTAGGGGATGAGGCATGCAAGGCATAATTTTGTACTGATTCAACTGTTTTGACTGGCATAAATTCCTCAACAGGCTCACCAACTCCTAGTTGCAAATGACTAGTTCCAGATGAAGACGGTGGTTGGGCCATAGATGATGTAGCAGGAATAGAAATTGAATTTGGAGTCAACACTGCAAGAACATTCAATTCAGCTGTGCCGTACTGTCTGTCGCGCTCACGAAAGTAATCTTCGGGATCTTCCCAACCCGGAGTTGTCGATTTCTCGAGCTTCATTCGATTTGTACAAAAGTTGTCCAGCAATTCCTGCACTGATTTGTTGATCGTACCAACCACCCAGTCAGGTTCGTCATCATCACTGAGCTCTGCATGGTCAATGTCTGCTCCATCGTCTTCCTCAGCTTCATCATCTTCCTCGTCTGAAGATGCAACATCGTCAACACTATCTCTAGTTGCTTGCAGCATCACTTCAAATGTCATTTTGGTTGTATCTGCCGCCGCTCATTTCAATATAGTGTCTTTCTCTCTATCTACTGCTGCCTCTGCTTCTGCAACCCTCTTTCTTGCTGCTGCTGTTTCACTCTCCACAAATTTTTCAATCTAGTTCTCCATTACTTCCTTGCTCACAATGTTCGATTCAGGTTTGTGCTCCACTATGCACCTTTTTTCGGAACGGACACTACGCACAGCGGCAAGTGCTATGATCCGTTCCGCCTCGACACCAGTTGGGCCTTGGTTCTCTTGATGACATTGTTGTGTAGTACATATTGTCGAAATGCTGTATTTGCCAACCGGGGGTCTGAAAAAGTCATTTTGTGGTGTGCAGACCATATTTGTTGCTCTTTCGTACAGTTCATATGGACTTTGTTTTTGGAGATGCTGGCAGTAGGCCAGTGGGGTAAAGGTGGGTCGTTATGGTTGTAGGTTTGATCTAGATACACTACCAAAGTGATAATACCTGCAGGGGCTACAACTGCAATGGCATTGCTGTGTGTTCAATCTCAATGCAACATCCGTTGCACATGACTGCAGAAACTGTTTCACATGACATCGCATCAGTTTCAACGGTCATCACACTAAAAATACAACTATCGGTAGCTATTTCAAAAATCTCATATTTGCAGCTGTGCACTGTTGTGTATCATAACCAATAATCAACAGGCTTTGTATAAGGCCAACATCCTTGCAAATATGCCGCCTTCCAAAGCCGTGTCCATCGTAAAATGCTACTATACCAGAATATCTTCACTGACAGCTTAAAATGTCGATTCAACTTGCATTTCCTAGAAATTCTTATATATTCTTCAGGTTCTCCCTCTTCTCCAAACTCAAATTCTGCTCCTTCAATTACAATATAGCTGAACCACAACCAACTGCTTCTAGCAGTAGAGCCGAGAATGAAACCATTTGTATGCCCATCTCTACAGCGAATATCTCTTCACAGAAAACTTTGCTGAAACAGCGCGCACAGAATCTCCACAGAAAAGCGGCCAATATTGCAACGAGAAATATGTATAAGGTTGAAAAGTTGAAAATTGTACGCAAAACTGGTGCCAGGAAAAACAGGAAAAACCATGCAATAGGATGTATGTTACATAATCTACAAGAACAACAGTGCATTAACCGTATTTAATTAGCTGCAATCTGTTCAGAACTACGTGAACAGTTCAACCACATATGTAAATGCCACCCATCATGGTCTACCAAGGGATTTGTCTGAACTGTCTGTGAAATTGAATACCATCATGTTGTCAACTCCGGAGTTTTGGCACAGATATTTTCTGACAAACAACCCTGGGAATGGACGAGATATTCTTAAATTCATGAGAGGAGGCCGCAGAGGCGTATGTGATTGAAGTAACTGCCATTACCGACGCTTAAATGTTAATTGCAGCAACTGAATTATTGTAGGTTTTCAACATGTCTGCAACCATGGTCAAGCAAGGTGAGCATGTACAGCTCGAGCAGGCGGACATGCACAACATACGGGACATGGTCAATATAGCCAAACAACGCTTATCACGCAGTGGAATTGCGGAAACAAAGAATTTGATCAAATGGCCGCAGGCAGAGATTAGAGATGAAAAGAGACGGGGTATTGAGTTTCCAGGTTATGAGAGTGTGCAGGCGGTCATTGAAAAGCATACATTCATGATCTATGATAATCACTTGGCTGGCTGCCTTCTTTTCCGAAATAAGGTTGCTCGAAATCTATACACTCACCAGAGACGCAAAGGCAACAATCTTTCACTTCTACAGTACCTGCCGCAGATGGACACAGTCCTGAAAGATTGCCTATTCTCAACGTTTTGAATGAATTTACACCGCATGAAGATTCAGAGAACGCAGCAGAAGACAACGTTTACTATTTTTGTGACTCCAGCATTGATGGCATGGATGAATCAAGTATGCACTCCTACCGTTCACATGAAAAATGACTAATAACTATTTCCCAGAGAATGGCAGTGATGATGAAGCAATTGAAAATCTTAGTGAATAGGCAAGTGGTTTTATTGGGCATACTTAAAGCTTCAATTTCTAGCAACTTTTTTGGATAATATGGGAATTATTATTATGGGGACATTTAATTTTAATATCCAATATATTTATACTGTTTCAGCTGCCAAAACTCGCAATATAATAGTGAATGCAATTTAATTTGATCTGTAAAGTGCGCAACGTTAATATTATTGGAGTTCTGTCCAGATTTATCGAAAATTAAAATATAACTAACCAAGCTCATATTGCCTGGTACATTCTTCTCAAATCAGAATATATGCCATCTTTATCAATTAATAACTGATTTGTGGGTGCACATATATTCAGGCTATAGGGCCGAACGTGAGCGTCAACGGAGCGTCAATGATTTTGAGTTGCACAATTGATCTAGCCCGAAGAATTCTATGTGCTATGTTCACATTTTCAATTTTCTCACTGCCGTGATCTACTAAAATGTTTCTCAATGCTGCACCGATGCTATCCCGGAAAATGAGTATCTGCAATAATTAAATCACAATTTATCCGTAGCGCAGGACACATCTCAATGAAATACGAACAAACGCCATTCATTTCAGTCAATTCTAATATTTTCGCTTGACTATACGCATAGGCTACGGGACAGAAAGTGAGCGTCAACCCAGTGTCAATGATTGTTGGTCGCACAACACCACTAGCGTGAGGGATTATATGTGCCATGTTCACATTGTCAATATTCTGACTGCATTTATCAACTAAAAAGTTCTCAATGATGCAACGATGCTATCTCAGAAAATGAGTATCTGCAATTATTTAATCACAATGTATCGGTATCGCAGGATGCATCATAATCATATATGAATGAATACCATTCATTAAAGTTGATTCTGATATTTGCGATTGACCATACGCATAGGCTATGGAACTGAAAGTGAGTGTCAACCAAGTGTCAATGATATGTGGTCGCACAACACCTCTAGCGTGAGGGATTACATGTGCCACATTGGCATTTTCTATTTTCTGACTGCCTTTATCGACTAAAAGGTTATCAATGATGCACCGATGCTATCTCTGAAAATGAGTATCTGCAATTATTGAATCAAAATTTATCGGTATCGCAGTAGGCATCATAATCAAATAAGAACGAACGCCATTCATTACCGTTAAGTCTGATATATGCGTATAACCATAAACATCGGCGGCGGGACTGAAAGTGAACGTCAATTGAGCGTCAACAATTTTTGGTCGCACAACACCTCTTGCGCGAGGGATGACATATGCCACCTGAATGTTTTCAAACATCTGACCGCCTGTATCGGCCAAATCATTCTCTATGATACACTGATGCTCTCTCCAAAAGTCTGCATCAACAATTGTAAAATCTCAATTTATCGGTAGTGCAGGCCATATTATAATCAAATAAGTATGAACGCCATGTTCTACGGGTGATTATGCTATTTGCATGCGACCATATACATAGGCTACATGACTGAAAGTAAGCGTCACGGAGTGTCAACAATTTTTGGTCGCACAACACCTTCACTACGAGGGATAATTTGTGCTCTGTTTATATATTCTAACTTCTGACTGCTTTTGTGCATTAAAATGTTCTCAATAATACAGTAATAATATCACTGAAAGCAAAAGTAATGAAAAAATCACATTATCAAAATTACTTTTATACAATGAAAAACAGGACGGAAAGGGTGAAATGTCATTTGATACATGCACGATGCTTTCTACTGATAAATTCAGAAGAAACCGGTTTTAAAACACACAGGTAAGACCCCGCGGGTTTAACTGAATGAGGTAAAACCTGCGGGTCGGCCAGTTCGGTTCAAGCTTTGAAACTGTAAATTTCGTGCGGGTCAGGTTCAGTACGGTTCCAGAACTGGACCGAGGGTGGGTAACCCGGATCTATTGCGAACATTTGATATAATGAATCCTTCTTTCTGCGGCTTGCTGTCATTTACTAATTGCATACAATATCCAGAGAGCCTTGAGAATATCATTCCAAATTTTATATCTGTGTTCCGAAATCTTTTGGTACAATGTCATCTTCAGAATCACCACCACAACATAGAGGAGGATCCGGAGATCGACAGCAGAATGCTTTGAAGTTTAATAATTATCCGCAAAAACAGCTAATGTACAGTTACCCAACGGACCAAAGTCAAGGATCGCAGGATGCGATCACCTCCAATTACAGCCTCAATCGGACCATGGGTCAGGCTCCGGATGGCAGTAACAACTCATCCAACTCATGGCCTAACCCGCAATATCATCCTCAATATCACCAACAGCACTTTCAAGGTGCGCCTGACTATTCCCAAGAGCAGAATACCCAAGGTGTGCCCCCCTTCCAACCTCCCCAGCCAAACAGCCAAGGTGCGCCGCAGTACTTTCTTTCTCAGCCGAACTCACATGGTGCCCTGCCATACACCAAACAGCTGAACTCGCAAGGCACACCGCAGTACACCCAACAGCAAAACTCTCAAGGCACAACGCCATACCCCCAACATCAGAACTGTCAAGGCACAACACTGTTTCTTCCTCCCCAGCCAAACACACAAGACACGCCTCATTACCCGCAAAAGCTGAACTCCCGAGGTCCGCCGGATTTAATTCATCCCCAGCCAAATACCATAGGCCTGCCGCAGTACGTTCATCCCCAGCCTAACTCCCATCAACCCCAGGGCCCTCAGCAGTATCCTCAACCCCAGCAAAACTCCCAACAACCTCAAGGCTTGTGAAATCCTCCTTATCGGCAGCCTGGATACAAGCATCACACCCAGGACCCATATACAAGTTCAATTCATCCTCAACCAGAGAAGGCTCATGAGACGGAACGTATCGATCTGCCAAGTACTCCTGCGCCACAATGGGACCGTCAGCAAAACACGGGCCCGTTTACTCTTCCTCAACCACACCCAAATCACACTCCGCCGATATTGGAAGGGCTTTCACCTGATCCACAACCTGCATGGAACACCCCGAGACAGCTGATTCCCCTACCACCGAAGCGGTTTTCAATGCCTCCCCCAGTTCAGAAAACTGAAATGAAAAAGCTCACTGTGCGGCCACCCATTCCAGACATGTCATTCGATGAGGTTAGAATTACTGGGGATGTTTTTGGGATGACTGACAAATTTCCCCTCCATGATGGCACTAGGCCACCCAGTTTTAGAACTGGGCATTTCACAGACAAAAACCTTGCCATTCGAATGGGTCAGACATCCACCACATTCTACAAATGGAAAAAATCATTTGTCGCTGGTTTTGTCGAACAAAAGCACAAAGAAATTATTCCTGGCTTGAACAGACTACAACTGCAACGCCATGGAATACTGCACTGGAAGGCAGCTGTGGCCAACTATATTGAGATTTATGATGAATGGATGGCATTGGTCCATTTGGATAATTCTGAGTTGACAAGACATCAGCGGGTCGAGATGTTTTTGAAACAGATCACAAATGAGATCAGGGAATAAAGGTTCAGGAATACAAACCAAACGAGATCGGCGACGAATGATAGAACAGAGCGCCCAGTGAAAAAGGCCAAGGTGCATCTTTCTATACTGGAGAACTCAAGCTTTACGACAATGGTCAGTTGCATATCTCCGAATGACAGCACAAACGTCCAAGGGGAATTCACTGTGTCATATACCGATATCAAGCTTCGAGAGGAGCTCCTGACATTTATATCGAAGAGCGGCAGTCACACAGTGTCTGAAAATCCTGTCACTTTGAGAGCACAGTTCAAGTACATGTTGAGTGATGACGTATTGGATGATTAATATATGGGCAAGTACAAAAATGGACAGGTTATCATGGGTGTAGTGTTTGATCAAATTTTGTATAATGCATCACTTTGAAATACCTTTCAGCTGAAAGATGAGGTTAAGGTTTTCCAGATCGAGTTGCATATGGCAGTGGAAGATTCAGAGCATGTAATTGGTTTGGTAATTACCCGTTAATCGCAACAAAGTCCAACGAGCCACTAATAATTTTCAACTAGAATATTTCCAGTGCAGAAGATAAAAATAGTGAGAACGATGCTGAGAGAGATAAAGTGCAATCTGTAAGTGGATTACAATCTGTTAGTTGATTAAAGTAAATAACACTGAAATCAATTTCAATTTTATAATAATTAGGCATCCACTTGACAATGTAATTCCAACTGAATGTGTGCATTTTGAAAGGTATGGCGGAGCCGGAGTGTGAGCCCATTGGAACAACTGACTACCGAGGTGATTGAGGAAATAATGAGAGAAGACAAAACTGAGAGCAGAGAGGCCCAGGAGCACATCTTGTCTTTTGATGAAGTATCAAATGAAGACATATCAGGTTGGAGTACCGTACTGAACACAATCAACAATATATTTGGGCCTGTGTGTTTAGAGGAAGCACTGAAGCTTCTGGGTGTATTTCCGGTGCGCCAGTCGAACACTGATAGAGTTTCTGGCCATAAATATAACATCCCCCACCTGCCAGTAGAATATCTAGCGCATCAAATCTAGACTATATAGATCATCGTCAGAAGATGGGTTGGGGATGCTGAGATGGCTTGCATGTGCCTGGCAGATAAGATGGGCCTCGGAAAGACCCATACGTTTCTTGATGCAGCCGTGTTTTGCACATTGCAGACTGAGGAAGTTGTTTTTGTTCAGTCTTTGTCGATTCTTTGGGGTCAAACTCTGGATGAATGGATTAATCAAGTGCAAAATGATTATCCAGCAGTCCCACCAGAGGAACGGGGTTGGTACCCATAAACAAAGAAGAATCCGGTCTCATGCCGGCTGTTGGAGATCAACACCACACCGCCCGATGGCGTTCCATGCCTGGTGTCGGCCGATAAACCAATCGTAATAGTCACCATTCCTGGAATTTGCGAAACGTTTAAAAGTGTCATAAAAGACATGTCCTACAACATGGATTTCACTATCATCAATCTGTTTGACCCAAACAATTTCATACTTACAAATGAGGATCTGAACTCCTCTGCCCACGAGCCGGAACAAAGGTGGAACATTCATCCGATATCATACGATACTTTCACAGCACGAGCGAAACCGAATTGTCAGAGGCAACTCCCCAAGTGTGCTTCGAGTTTCGCGATCGTTGACGAATCACACCAGTACAACGGACGTGATTCCCAGTGATTCAGTGTTGCTGTACAGGCCAACATCGAATTCAAACTGCAGGTGACAGTGATACCAGCGTACAACATGCTCAATGACTGGGTCAATCAAACGATATGGCAGTCCTTTGGCGCACCGATTCGACCGGAAGAGAAAACATCAATGGAGCTGCCTGGTGTGGAAGCACTCCTTGATACCATTCGGAGTTTGACAAAAGGCATTAGGTCTGACGACGACGATAGTTAAAAGGCTGCATCAGAGGAGATTATAAAGATAGCCATATCCTGGACTATGCAGCGGTGGTCAGAGCCTCAACTAGCAGAGGAGAACCGTTGGCAGAGATGCCTAAGGTGACAGTACATATTGTCAACCTGACATGGACCACAGCAGAACAACTGTTTCTACAGCAACTTGTGACCCGATATAAGTTTCCAGGTGAAGGAGATGCCTTCCAGGTGCACCAGTGGAGATTGGCCTGTTTCACTTTGGTCTTGGGGAAAATGGAAGACAAGAATGTCAGGGGCAAGTGGATTCAGAGTTGGTCTGCAATCGATGACTTGAGTGAATCTCCATTATTCCTTTGGCAATGGGAGGTCTTCATTCAGATGATTGTATGGAAGCTAGCAGAATATCCACCTGCCATGCCAGAAACGGATCTCACGGAAGCCGAAATAATTGTGTTGTCCGACCCTTTTTCTGAGAAAGCGGTCCTATTGTGTCCTCTCCCTGGCCATATCCGCAATCTTAAATGGTAGATCTAGCAGAATTTTGGCGACTATGTCAATATCTTCTTGATGTACGCTGAGATGGACTCGCAAGAGTGGACCGACATGCAACTGCGATTCCAAGATTCTCGCAACCCCTCAATATTCGTTACAACTCCAAAGATCGGTGGCACAGGCCTTGATTTGATAGCAGCATACCATGCCAATATCATACAAAAGTTTTGGGCGTTAAATGAACAACTCTAGGCATTCGTTCCAGTGGTCAGATTAGGGCAACACGGTGTACTGCACACATGGCTACTTAACACTGGTCTGGACAGTCATGATGATCGGGTCAGTGAGTTTCACCAAAGATCTGTAGTTGCAGAAATGAGGGTCTTGCATGGGTAGATGAATCGCCGTGATATAACCATCCATATAATATACCAGATGGTCAAGAAACGTGACAGGCACACCGAACGGCTTATCCAGGAATGAGGAGATGGTGATAATTTGTAGGTTAGGAAAAACTTTGGAATTCTCATGTTGGTATATCTCATTATTATGCTGTATAGTCCCACTCACTAACTTATTCATTTGGGAAGGTATGGCACTTTTTTTTCTGTTGCAATGATGGACATTTTTATAGAGGCACTTGTTGTGCAAGTGTCTGGAGTGCATGGTTGTATTGTAGACGTACTTGGGGGCAGAAGTTTCCAGAGTTCAGGGTTGATTTATAGATGCACTTATAGAGGAAGTTTCTGGAGTTTACAGTTGTTTTATTTTAAGATCTTATTGTTAGTCAAAATGTTTAGTGTTCACGGGATTTTTGTAGCAGTTCACTTGAGACAGAATTCAATAGCCAATAGTATTGTCAGTTGTAGCGGAAGATTCAACCTTGATCCTGCATATGTGACTCTACATTGTATCCGAAGATTCAACCACGATCCTTAATATGCGACTCTACATTGTATCAGAAGATTCAACCATGATCCTGAATATTTGACTCTACAGTGTGTTGGAAGTTTCAACCTTGATCCGGAATATTCGACTCTAAATTGTCAATTGTATCGGAAGATTCAACCTTGATCCTGAATATTCAACTCTACGTTGTTCATTGTATCGGAAGATTCAACCTCGCCAATAAGAGAGTCTTGATAAAAATTTGCCCATCAGCTCAGACACAAAGCATGTCTGATATACCAAACTAATTAGAAATGTGCGGTGCACCTAACCTGTCTAACCTTAAGTTGACCAGCGTGATACAGGTGTTGCCGTCAATTTGCTGATCAGAGAATCCACAGACAATCACATTCCCAGCTCATAAATCTCTCTCAAAAACCTCTCACTCAGTTTATGCATTTATCACCGCAGTTCCTGTCTGGATTGGTTATATTTTACGATCAACATTATGGCAATCTGAACGTAGAGTTAGTATATTGTAGGCTTAGCTCTAGCATTTTGAACTGTGTTCTTGTGTCCTTAGTTTATTATTGACTCTCTTGTGTTGAATGCTGCAAGCTATAATTGTCTCAAGGTATCCATTCACCGAATCACATGTTGTCTGCCATCAGGGTACCAGCAAAATTCACACCACTCATATATTTTCATGGGCACCTGAGTAAATTTTGGGACCTTCTGAGTGTCTGAACATGAATGATTATGAGGTAATATATTTGATTCCCCAATAAGGAAACAGTTCCTTCATAACTTTGTCACTATGTATAATTCTTAACCTGATATGTATTACTCGTAGCGAACAGTATAGAATTATACTAAATTTGGACACAACTCAATATGTTCGGTCCCTCAAGAGATTGACATGGGACTACACTAGCAAGCGATACAGGATCTGAGTATGATTGAGCTGAGTACATGGTACTCGGAAGAGAGAGATGCATGAATTCAATGAGGGGAAGAGAGTCTGAAGATTTCCCAGTGGACTGTTCATCAATAGATGGCAACACACGTTGCTTGTCAACTTTTAAGGTTAAGTGTTTCTCACCTGCTGAGTTCTTATACTTCCCCCATCTTAATTGATTAAATTTCATGAATGACATCATACACCAAAAGTTTTAAACATAGACTTTATTGACTTTGCACAAATAGAATTAATATATAGGCCAGGCAATTGACGCATCAGATGCTGCATAATGTATCAAGGGTCAAGTGTCAATCAAACATAAATCATATCAAATAACAGTTGTATTGATTGGAGAGAGCACATATGACCAGACTTATCGTTGCCATCTTGGCATTGTAGGGCCAAACACCATCATTTCCTCCCCTCTGGATTTTCTTCTAGGTAAACAACTCTCTCAGGTCCTATCTGATATATCTTCAACCTCTTTTATATGCTCTCTCATCATTCCGTATACTGAGGGCAATGCTATATACCCGACAATTGCCAAGGCTAGATGGGGTCCTCTGGGGGGAGTGTCAGAACTTGAGGTCATCCCCATGAGCTCGTGTTTGCCCTTTTCGGACCTTATCACCAACCACACTGACCACAATGGCATACTAGATTGAAGAAAACTGCGAGTCTTTTGGAAGAATCTCTCTCTATTCCAAATCAAACTACACACGGAATGATATCCAAAGAATAATAGCTGTTACATTGGCTGATTTAACGTTGGATCCTGAAACATATCCACTATGATTTGCGACGGCACATCAACTCACTCTACTGGTGAACCACACCAGACATTGCCAACAACTTTTCCGGCGCGTCCTGTAATACGCGATCATTGCACATACTTCACCACTTTTATCTCTAGTTTTATGGCTGATGTATTTATGTGAAGTCTTCAGATACCACGCCCCTGCAAGTTGTAATGTAAGGTCTTGTCCTGAACTGCATTTCAAAATGCATTTAAAAATACAATAGTATGTATACTTCCGCGGTCTGTTGATGATATTCGGAAACTTGTATATGTCTGGCGATGGGGCATTCAGATGTGCTAATGGTTTGCATAGTTAGCTTGCACACTGGTCTCATGCCGGCACGCCTGGAAGTTGGTATACTGTTGTAAGTTATGCTCCACCCTAGCCTCCTCAACAGTCTAGCAGATACGTGGGCATTCGTATGGGCTGATGATTGTGTAGTTAGCTTGCAAATCGCACTCCGGCCGGCACACCTAGATGTTGGTATACTGTTGTAAGTTATGGTTCACCCTAGCCTTCTCAGCAGGCTGTCAGGTATGGGGCATTCGTATGTGCTCATGGTCTGTGCAGGTTGCTTGCAAACTGCCCTCCTGCCGGCCCACCAGGCAGTTCATAAGCAGTTGTAAGTGATACTTCACACTAGCACCTCCTCAACCATCTGTGAGGTATGAGCGGGCATTCATGTGTGCTCCTAGTATGTACTTGCTTGTTGCATAGAGGACTCCTGCCTGAGTGCCTGGAAGTTGGTATAGGCCGTAAGTACTGCATCACCCTAACCTCCTGCACTGTCACGGTTGTGTCGAGTCAGGATCGCGGATGGAATATGGATCGATGATTGAGATAAAGGAATACAAGAGAAAACAAAGATTTTCAATGGGAATCAGGTTTTCGTTGGAAGGAAACAAGTTTCGATCAAGGGAATCAGGTTTTGTTGCAGAGAATCAGGTTTTGTTGGTTGCGTTGTAAATATGGCATGATGGTTATAGCGTAAGCCGCAGGTTGAAAGGTTTGAGTACATAGTTGGGTGGAGTTAGAATGTATTTTAAAATGAGTGAGCAAAGGTGACGACGGTTGCGTTTACTGTATATAAGGATGCTGGATTTGCAGAGGATAGGATTGATCTTCACTTGTTCTCTGGTCTACAAAACAATCAATCACTTCGGTATGAATCATTGTTCACTTCTGTGATTCCGAATTTCGAGTCTCTGGTTTGTTACGCAGTACCCGCGATCACTGCCCCTCCAGTTTGGTTTTTATAACCCCTAGAACGCCGAGCCTGGAAACCTTGACAGAAGAACAAGTGTATAATCGATTCAACCGGTTATAATTCAGTTTATGTGCCGCTATCGTCATCAAAACAGTTGTTACTTTTGCCAGAGAGCCTGGAATTCCTGGTATTCTGTGTTTAAATCAGTTGGAAACTTCCAAAACAAGCTCACTGTACACAGCTGTTGGTGACACTCCGATGTTGTGTGCCTGTGGAAACATCCACGCGAAAGATCCACATTGTTTCGAATGCCAGCATACGACAGCAACCAACCACAGCAATCCCGAATTAATTTCTTCTACCCAGCCAGCCGAATCACAACTCTTTTTGAATCAGAACCCTTGAATGCCTTTGATAGTATCGACGCTATCCTCAATAAAAATGAAGAACCTCTGTAAGCAGATTTCTGGAACGAACCACAAGCAGTATCCCCCAGGAATAGCTACTGGACGGAAGCTGCAAAAAATGGAGAAGGACTCCAAATCGACGATCCAGTATTCAAAAACATCTTGACCAAATACTACGGCCTCCACATCAATTGTCAGGACAAAGAACCGTGGTACTGCGAACATAACTGCGGAGGCAACCATACAACAATTGGAAGAGCAGTAGACGCCAAATCTACGAAATAAAAATCCACGATCAAGGCAACACAAAATGACAGAGAAAGCCGAATCTCGTGGGCAGATTACAATGAGCGAAACGGGTATAAATGGAAAGAGGTAGATCGGGAGTTACACCCAGCGCCTCAACCAACCGCACTGATAATTGTAACAACACCCAGCAAACACGAGGTGTTCTTCTGGTAGATGGTCAACCTATTCTTAGACGCAGAAATCGAGGCGGCAGTTCAACAATTCCAAGAAAACATTGAGCCGGTGGAAGACTACCTTAAAAGAAAACCTCGTTCTAAATTCACAGCTGCAAACATCCTCACAGCAGCCTCTCAACACCACCGCCAGAATGTCAGGTGAATCTTCGCGGATAATACGCGATGTCACGATGAGTGCAGCATTACAGATGGATCTGGAAATCGTGGCAGCAAAGTATCAGGAATCCCAGCACGAAACACAGCTCATGAGCCACATTGAGGACATCAACACTGGGCTGAATGCACTGAGCTAATTACCAACGACCAGCAGATAAAACCAATTGCTCAAGGAACAGCAATCTGTGAAGAATGCGGAAGCACTAATATCGGAGTTGTTGACAGAAGGAAAACAAGTCGTCAAGCAAAGGGACAATTTGAAGCTGGAACTACAGCTTACCCAGCAAGCGGTGGCAACTACGGAAACACCCCAAGCATGCAATGAAGGGGACCTGGAAGAAGAAATCTGGATCCTAAAACAAACATTGCAGGAAGCAAACCCAGACCTGGCAGAACTGAAACCAAACCTGGAAGATGCTCAGGCTCAAATGGAGATGTTTCGGAATCTGGCAGAAGAAAATCGACAACAGGGAATCAGGATCCTGAAATTGATGGAGGGAAGGAGGAGATAATTGACAGAAACGACAGAAAAGGGAAGAGCGAGAAGAGAAGATAAATGACATTACCTGCTTTGCAGGAGCAGACAGGAAGGAACTTCGTGGGTGGAAGGTGCAGTTGGCGTTGAAAATAGCCAGAAAAACCAAAGGCATTCAACAACGAGCAGAAGAAACTAAGGTACACAGTTGGATGTCTAAAGGGTGTGGCTCTGGCATAGTTAATGCCACACTGTGACAAAATCTCACGGGAACTCGACCTCAGTACCCTGAAAGACCTAGTTGACCTGCTGGATGTAGCATTTGGAGATCAGGACAGAGCAGCAATGGCGAAGAGAGAACTCTCGAAACTCAGACAACGAGAGCGTGAATTGTCCCT
Source organism: Trichophaea hybrida (assembly GCA_015178995.1). Lineage (NCBI taxonomy): Eukaryota > Fungi > Ascomycota > Pezizomycetes > Pezizales > Pyronemataceae > Trichophaea > Trichophaea hybrida. Next base: position 16,842 of record WHVE01000930.1, on the reverse strand, counting down.
GTACTACGCGGAATTTCAGAGATACCTAGTACACACCATATGGAAAGAAGATGCACAGCTGGACGCATTACGACAATAACTGGCCAACCAGTTCAAAGACTTCTTACAACACTTTGAAGAACCACAGAGAATGATCGACCTTGTCAAGATGGTGTCGAAGAGAGACGCACAACTGAGGAGGAGAGCAGCAGAAAAGAAATGTGGAAAGTGGGATGGATACAAGAAATCCGACTCAATGACCAACACCACATCAGCCCCAGAGTTGGCACCTGCAGGATCAGTTGTAGGCTATCATGGCCCCGCTCTGATGGATCATTCAGCAGTAAAGGGAAAGAAGATTTCACCTGAGGAAAGGAAGAGACGAAGGGAAGGAGGACTGTGCATGTACAGTGGAGATGGCAGACATTTCGCGGCATCATGCCCAAGGAAGCTGAAAGCAGCATCAGGACACACAGAGGTATCACCGTTCAAGAAGGCAGCAAATGAGGTTGATGCAGATTCAACAACAGGAACAGGAAAGGAAGTGGAGTCGGGAAAAGTTTAGTCCAGTGCAATAAGGATGGCAATTGCGCTGGAAACGAATCTGTTTTGTCAGTCAATTCTAGTTTTGGTATTTCGCAGTTTTCTATATCAAGCGCAGGAAGAAATCAGTCTTCTATGGAAAGCAAACATCTCGCCGTGAAATGCTCGCTGAAAATAGCACACAAATTCATTGATACCCACGCTTTAATAGACTGCGGAGCTACTGGAATAGCATTCATTGACAAAGATTTTGTCCACCATCATCCGTCAAAAGACAAGAAATTACACGAATCAAGGGAGCTGGAAGTTATAGATGGAAGGCCCATCAAATGAAGAACCATTACCACTGTGGCTAAATTCGACCTAGGTATACGCGCACACCAAGAGCAATTTCCAGCATTGGTCACGAAACTTGGACACTACCCAATCGTATATGGATTACCATGGCTACAACTTCACGATGTTACAGTCAAATTCCAATAGAAAAAGATAGAGTTTGAAAGCAATTACTGTCAGAAGCATTGTCAACATCATTCGAGTGTATGGGTATGGGGGAATCATATGGAAACAACGGAATCAAATGGGCCATAACTGGACATATGCCCAATAGCAGAAGCCCCATTTATGAGACGGAATAGAAAGCAGAAACTCAAGGTGTATGTGGTAACCCTATATGAAATCAACAAGGCCCTAGAAGTCAAGGACCTTCGGGAAAAACCGCTGGAGCAGTTAATTCCCAATGAATATCACGAGTATCTCCCACTCTTTGATAAAGCAATCGCCGAAAAACTACCACCACATAGACCATACAATCATAAGATCACACTCCAAGACGGTTTCACCCCACCTTTCGAACCAATATACAACCTGGCAACAGAAGAACTGCAGGTCCTAAAAGAGTGGATTTAAAGAAACTTGTTAAAGGGATTCATCAGATCGTTATCATCACCATGCGGATCACCGGTGATATTCGCACCAAAACGAAATGAAGGCTTACGATGGTGTGTGGATTATCAAGGCCTCAATGAAGGAACGATAAACAACCAATACCTGTTACCATCGATCCAGGAAACCCTGCTGAGATTATCAAAGGCCAAATTGTACACCAAACTAGACGTCCGAGATGCCTACATCATGATTCAAATAGCAGAAGAAGTCCAATAGATAACAGTATTCAGGACCCGGAATGGCCTGTTCGAATCCCTCGTGATTCCTTTCGGACTCACCAACGCACCAGCGAGCTTCCAGGAATTCATCCACGATACCCTTCCTCCGTTTCTGGACATCATTAGTACGGCCTTCCTGGACGATATCTTGATCTACAGTGACAATTTAAAGGAACATAAGGAACACATCAGAGCAATAATGACGACGCTTAAGGAAGCCCGATTGTATTTCAATGCAGAGAAATGCGAATTTCATCAACAGGAAGTGATGTATCTGGGATTTGAAGTTGGGGTAAATAGGATCAGAATGGACCCGGACAAAGTAACAGCGGTTATGGAATGGGAAACACCCGGCAAGCTGAAGGAAGTTAAAGCGTTTCTAGGATTTGCAAACTTCTACTGAAGGTTGATAAGAAACTATAGCAAGGAGGTCCAACCATTAACAAAACATACGAAAAAGCTGGTACCTTTCCACTTGTGCTCCGATCAAAACAGAGCATTTGCCGAGTTGAAGGAAGCATGTACAACAGCACCAGTCCTAGCACACTTCAATTACGAACAGGAAATTGTCCTGGAAACAGACGCATCGAGTTATGTATCCACCGGAGTATTGTCACAATACAACGACCAAGAAATCCTTTATCCAGTGGCATTCTGTTCAAAGAAACATACTCCAGCAGAAGACAATTACAAAATCTACGATCAAGAGCTGGGAGCCATAGTTAAAAGCCGGGGACAATGGAGACCGGAATGCGAAGGGTCAGTACATCATATTAAAATACTGACAGACCACAAGAATCCCAAATACTTCATGACATCAAAGCTACTCAATAGAAAACAAACCAGATGGTCCGAATTCTTATCAAGATTCAAGTTCAAGATTATATACCATGCAGGAAAACAGGGTCAGAACCCCGATGCACTCACTAGAATGCCAGGACACATTCCACCGAACCGGGGGGCAGAAAAAACACTTAGTACCATGTTGAGACGACACAGATGGAATGACACTGGGCGAAATGTTTATACGAGAGGTGTTCAAACTACATCGCTTACTAGATACTGTAGTGTCGGATAGAGGACCTCAATTCGCTTCGGAGGTCGGGGGACATATCAGCGAAAGACTGGAAATCGACCGAAAGCTTTCAACCGTATTTCACCGACAGACTCATAGCCAAACTGAACGAATGAACGCCATCATGGAACAGTACCTTACAGCCTTTGTCAATTTTCTACAAAATGACTGGACAAGATGGCTACCCATGGCTGAGTTTGTGTCGAACAATCATCCCTCGGAAACGACAGGATGCTGACCATTCTTTGGTAATTATGGATTTCATCCAAGAATGACCTTCAGTCAACATCCGATTCAGAATCGAAATGATATCAGGGAAGTAAACACAAACACCCTCTCCCAGGAAATGAACGAGATCATCCAACAGATGAAGGCTGAAATGACTCGGGCACAGGATATTCAAGCGGAACAAGCGAACAAGTATCGACGAGAGGGAGTGCACATGAACGTTGGGCATCGAGTCTGGATGGATGCCAGGAACATTACAACACAACGACCCAGCAAGCAGCTTGACTGGAAATGCCTGGAACCCTACAACATTATGAAGGCCATCAGTTCATGGGCCTATCGTTTACAGTTACCCAAGGACTTTCACATCCACCCCGTACAACCAATCTACTGCTTGACTAAAGTGTCGGAAGGCCCCTGGCCAGGGCAAATCGAATCCACACCACTGGCCATTATCGTGGACGGAGATGGAGAATACGAAGTGGAACGCATCGACGACTCGAGGATGTTTTGACCACAGCTGCAGTACCTTGTCCGGTTGAAAGGCTACGACAAACAAAGCTGGGAACCGGCAGCCAATGTGGGCGGACTTCAAGCAATTGATATACCCCACAAAGAACAACCTGTGAAACCCGGATCAATAGCCTGGCACGAACTCGGCTTGTGGCAGGCGGAGCAACTGTCACGATTGTATGAAGCGAGGATCGGGGAAGGAAAATGGATTGATGATTGACATAAGGGAATACGAGAGGAATCAAGGTTTGTTGAAGGGAACAAGGTTTTCATTGGAAGGAAACAAGTTTCGATGAAAGGAATCAGGTTTCGTTGGAAAGAATCAGGTTTTGTTGGTTGCGTTGTAAATATGGCGTGATGGTTATGGCGTAAGCCGCAGGTTGAAAGGGTTGCGTACATAGTTGGGTGGAGTTAGGATGTATTTTGGAATGAGTGAGCAAAGGTGACGACGGTCATCTTAACTGAATATAAGGATGCTGGATTTCCGGAGTATAGGTTTGTTCTTCACTTGTTCTCTAGTCTACAAAACAATCAATAGCTTCGGCATCAATCTTTGTTCACTTCTGTGATTCCGGATTTCGAGTCTCTTGTTTGTTACACAGTACCCGTGATCACTGCCCCTCCATTTTGGTATTTATCATCCCTTGAACCCCGAGCCTTGAAACCTTGACATTCACAGTCTGCAACACACTAATTTTTGGTGTTGGGGTCTCTAACAGTCAGATCATGTTATCCACAAATTTTGTCCATCCGGCATGCCGTGCAGCAGCTATCGTTTTATAAATATCCAACAAGTTCAAACCTCTCTCAATTAACAATCAAGTTTCAGGTTCACCACGAGTCGATCTTCACCATCTCTATACCATCCAGACATACAGTGTTCTTTTCAATTCCACTTGCCGGTTTCTATATCACTTCCTGTAATTTTTCAGTTCAATAGAACACTCCACACCAGACATCATGAGCCATTATTTGCAAAAGAATCGGGGGGTGTACTTCAGCTGGCAGCAGCCAGGGCAAAGCAGATGGAGGAGTACCTGGAACAGTTTCAAGAAGTTTCTCCTGTTTTTACTCCCTCTATTCAAATATTCATTAAGAAGATAATTATTGATATGGTTTTTTGATTGTACGGAGGAGGATTATCCAGGAGATGATGAGTATAACAACGGATATCTCGACCCCAACCTTACACACTCAGATGATTCTTCTGGCAGTGAAGATGATCTTGGGGAGTCTGAGCCACCGGTTCTCCAGAGCAAGGGCGTACCGCGTAAAACTGTTGTTTCAGCACAGATTAAATGGAGCCGGGCAGATAATACAGTTTTACCCCGACCACGACTTGGCTCAACATCTGCTGTACTGAAACCTCCAACGAAGTGTTTCACGTCCAATACAAATCTCCGGGTATCTCTACAGCCTGGTACTACAAGTGAATCAGTGCCAGTTGTTGCTACCACAAAAACAAAAGACCAAAGCGTTCCAAAAAACAACAAGAAAACGTTTGAGCTGGCGAAAGACTTCGTTGCCACTCTTCTCTTTGCCAAAAACCAATGGCCGTTAATGAAGGACGAAAAATATGACCTCATTACAGAGAGTTGGAAGCTATCAATTGAGGCTCAGGATTGCCGGAGGCGGGGCGCCAGTGCTCCGGAAAACAGTCCATCTGTATGTCAACAGACCGGTGGCCCGTCAAAAGACAAAGATTTTCAGACTTGGGACGCTTTAAATTTCACCCACCACATGAGGAATGGTGATTTAAATTAACAACATATCTAGCTGTATAGCAAAATCTGTTGCTTGCGTGGGCGACTGGCTGAGGCTGCTCGGGGCACTGTTATAGGAAGCTACGGCCTTGATAGTCGCTCTCAAACAGACCTAAAATACCTAATAATGTATTCGCTAGCTGAAGACTCATACATGATGAAAATTGTCAGTGATAAAAAAGCCTAGTTTACCAGGTTTGGGATCTTGGATCAAATATGTAATATCTTCCTCTTTACGGTGAAGTGTCAGGATGGCTCCCACATACAGCTAAATGTTTCGATCTAGTATCTCTATAGACGTTCGCAATTGCCGCGCTCGCCATCCACTATGCTCTATAAGACTACGAGCTGGGCACAAAAGTCACCCCAAACTATACCCAGGCTGATTATCAAAGTAATTATTATCTATTTCATATCTATTTCATCTGCACCGATCTCTTTTGGGTGCACCTGGTTGGCCATTTCAAGCTTCTCCCCATTTTATTAGACTCTGGTTACACTAATTTATACACATACGTACCTGAATGACTAACCAAATTGGGATTGCAGATGTTACTCTGAGAGCCTAATATCATTGGGGTTCCATCCATCTGACCAGGCAAAATGCAATCATCGATAAGTGCAGAGAATGCATCACTCAGCTATGTAATGACGATTTCCATGAAATAGTAACTTTGCTTGGACCGGATGAAATGGGTGACGGCGTTGGTGATATTGATAATATGTTTGATTGATCGAGTTGGACAGGTGTTAGTTGGTGTGCTTTATGTTCCTCAGACAGTTTTGCTTCAATGATTATATTATTTTCCTGACCGTGTTTTCTAAGTTGCTGTCTATTTTAATATCCATTTCCGTATCATTATTTCAAACTGTGCCATTTTGAATATGAATAGAGATAATAATACCCAGTCATTCGAACATAAAGTAATCAAAGAAATCAATCACCCAAAAATGTGGCAAATATACAGAATTGTTATCCAAATGATTTCACATCATCCAATGCCCCGGGAGACTCCTACATCTTGTACTGGCCGCTTCCGAAGGGTTCCGAATCATATCCCGGCGCTTCCAGAGGCCCCAGAACCGTGTCCTGGTGCTCCCAAAGGCTCCAGAACGGTGTACCGGCGCTCACAGAGGCTCCAGAACCTTACACCGGCGCCCCCAGAGATTTCCAAACCTTGCACTGGCGCTCCCATAGGCTCCAGAACCATGCGCTGGTGCTTCCGGCATCTCTGGAACCTTTTCTCCGTACTCCCGGAGCCCCCCGGAGGCTCCTGGAGAGCACTCCCATGTTCCAGGAGCCTCCAAATCCATGCACTTACTCCAAACTGCTCCAAACTTCTCCAAACTGCTCCAAACTGCTCCAAACTGCTCCAAACTGCTCCAAACTGCTCCAAACTGCTCCAAACTGCTCCAAACTGCTCCAAACTGCTCCAAACTGCTCCAAACTGCTCCAAACTGCTCCAAACTGCTCGAAATTGCTCCAAACTGCTCCAAACTGCTCCAAACTACTCCAAACTGCTCCAAACTACTCCGACAACTCCGGGAGCCTCAAGGAGCCTTCCAGAGCAAGAATTACATTTTGCTGATGAATGTGCATCTGATGTCACAGGAGCTTTTACAGATCAAACTTGATGACTGTGGGGATGTTGAAACCTACGCTTCACGAATTGATCGGAAAGTCAAGAATCACAACTCTATTTGGGAACTATTCTCATCTACTGACACGAATGCAAAAAACACCGGCAAGATGACGAACGAAATGTAAATTTTCTACCTAATTTGTAGATACCCGAGAAATGCCAATTGAATGCTCTTTCTCGAATTGATGATCAACAAGAATGCAACTACAACTCTGAAACCTGATGGGATTGTCACAAAATTGGTCAAAAAGGAGAGTATGATTAAGCATGAAAAAGATATTGACGGCGATGCTCTATTGTTTACACTGCACGGCAAACGCCACGGCAAGAGAAAAAGCAAAGCCTACAAGGGGAAGGATGACATGACAAGGGCGACAAGAATAAATACAAACCGACATGTGACCCTTGTCTAGTGTGAGCAACCGTTCCAAATGATGGGTCCAGAGCAGTTCCAGTTCCGAACAGCCAAGAAACCGAACCATCCAATCACAGGCAGTTAAAAACTGTAACCAAACCGCAACCCGCCGGGTTTTGGTGGGTTATTTCTCGAAATGTATTGCTCCAAATAAGTATTTGAGTTCTGATTAGATCGCCACAAATTCTATACGTACATTATGTAGTTTTTGACGCTCTTTCACCTCCCGCTCTCCAATGTGCGATACAATTAGTATTTATTGAATGGCTGCGACAAACAGTTGATTTTGGCTGTATTTTCGCATTCATTTCACAGCGACTCAACAAATACTAACCATATCGCAAATCGGAGTGAGGGAGGTGATAGCGCGTCAAAAACTGCGTAATCTACGTATAGAACATATTGCGATCCAATCAGAACTCCAATACTTAATTAGAGCAGAAAAACCGAAACTATTGGGGCCGATGAAAAATGAGGCTCTGCTGCAGGTGAATCCCACCAAAACCTGGCGGGTTATGGGTCAGTTACTGGTTTTAACCACCTGCAATTAAACAGTTCAGTTCCTTGGCGGTTCCAGATCCGCCCCAGGGCTACAGGTCCGGTTCCAAACTGTCCCGCGGCTGGGTATTCCGGACCCATTGCACACACTACCCTAGTCAAAAGGAAGCCAATGCAATGGACCACTGCCCAAGCAAGACAAGTGGCGACCCTCCAAATACTGAAGCCCGATACTGGTGTGCAGACCACAACTGATACGATAACTTCTACAACAACAGTTGCCAACTTTTGGATTGCTGCAAGCCCCAGTGCTTCAGCTTACAATTGGTTCATTGACTGCAGTTGTACCATACAGATATCAGGCCAGCGTTCCATTATTACCAGCTATGTTACATAACCACCTAAAAGGAAACAAGTCAAAGGATACAATGGTGTCATCACCTATGAATCTGGATATGGCGAAGTTAGATTAACAATCCAACTCCCTGATCGATAGGCAGAGTCCATCATTTTACAGCATGTGATGCATTTTCCGAGATCTTTTATCCTCATCTCTCAATTGCAAATCATGGAAAAGAATATGAAAATCGAAGTGATCAAATATTACTGCCTGAATCCCGACAATTCCCACGGCAAATTGATCACCGCCGCACACCAAGTCATCACATTATTCTTTTGCAATACAGTTGTCCATTCGGAAGCAACCTGGTTCACTGGTATGGTTGTTAACAGTTGACTTTTGGTGCTTGCAACAACTGGGCAAGCCTTTCGGCGGAATGCAGTCAAAAAACTTTTATTGCATCGGGGCTTAGCACATGTCAGCCTCCATGCTTTGCCATGTGTTTCCAAAGTCACCAATGTACTAGAGCTGACCGGGCAGTGCGTCAGCAACCGGTGCATCAAGTGCAAAATTCTGACGAAGCCATTTCTCCCCATTGACATCCCGTGTGGATGAACCTCTTCAGCTTGTTCCCTCAGATAGTTGCGGACCCATTCCAACAGCAATCGGAGGAGGACAATATATGCAGCTCTCTATCGATGACGCTATACACTATACATCTGCAAATTATTGAAACACAAGTCCGAAGCCTTGGAGAAGTTCCAAGAATGGTTGGCATTCATGGGATAACATTTGAAAAAACAAGTGATATGTTTTCATATTGATGGAGACAGCGAATACACTTCGAAGAAGTTTGCGCCCTACTTCAAACGGGATGGTATCCGTGACCAGATGACTATACCATTGACACCTCAGTCCAATGGAATGGTTGAAAGAGCCAATTGAACCCTTTTTGAACCATGTTGGTACATGCCAGACAATGCTAGAGTATCTGAGCAATATTGGACATTTGCTGCCAAAGCCACTGTGTATCTCAAGAACTGGACGTCAACTTGATTGGTCATCAGTAACACGCCATAGAAAGCTTGGCATGGCACGAGACCATCGATGGAGCATCTTCCAGAATTTGGATGCTTGGCCAGTGTTGTAATGGCAGTGGCTGAGTGAAGACCAAGGGCTGAGGAAGGGAAACCGACATAGTACATTGATACTTCACAGGAGTGCAATTGCACTCCAGCGATGATCCTACCTATTGTTCTACTCAATACAGTCACTAGCCCTCGTCTGCAAACGTATCTGTTCTATTTAACATCTCTGACCATATGGAGGCACACTTGCTCGTACCCATTGTTTTACCATTATCGCTCTATAATTACCAAATAGGTTTCGCTCACGAGATATCGTCATCTTATCCCCTTTTTGATGGATGTGTCAAGAAGCCATATGAAAACAAAGTAAAGAAGCAACTAGAGTCACAACATGTGCCCAAAGGTAACTAGATCCCAATCAAAAGTAACTGAAGATTGTGCAAGTGATGACACCCTGCAGGCCGCAGCATTCGTCTGTGGAGGTCGACAATCTTGCGCATCGTGAAACATCTTCATTCCTTCGCTTCATCCTCAGGGCGAAACCTACAATGATGAATGTAATCTTGAAGGACTGAGCAACCTTGAAGAAATCGACTGTCAGGGTTTCAAGGCTCGGAGTTCTAGGGGTTATAAAAACCAAACGAGATGGAAGAGCAGTGATCGCGGGTACTGCGTAACAACTAGAGACTCGAAAGCCGGAATCACAGAAGTGAACAGAGGTTGTGCCGAAGCTATTGATTGTTTTGTAGACTAGAGAACGAGTGAAGAACAAACCTATCCTCCGCAAATCCAGCATCCTTATATACAGTTAACGCGACCGTCGTCACTTCTCACTCGTTCCGAAATACATCCTAACTCCACCCAACTATGTACGCAACCCTTTCAATCCGCGGCTACGCCATAACCATCACGCCATATTTACAACGCAACCAACAAACCTGATTCCTTCCAACGAAACCTGATTCTTTCCAACAAAACCTGATTCTTCCAACAAAACCTGATTCCTTCCAACAAAACCTGTTTCCTTCGTATTCCCTTCCCTTCATCGATCCTTATCCTCTTCGATCCTCACTCGACACAACCGTGACAGTAGCTCCCCCTCCCACATGCTAAGTTCCTACGAAGCTGTTGATCCGGGCTTGCCAGGTTGTTCCGCATGGAAAACGTCGATTGCTTGAAGCCGTCCACGTTAACCGCTGGTTCCCAGCTTTGTTCATCGTAGCCTTTCCACTTGACCAGGTACTGCAGTTGTCGTCGAAATCCTCGAGTCGTCGATGCGTTCCACTTCGTATTCTTCTTCTCCGTCCACATAACTGCAGGTGGTGCGATTCGATTTGCCCTGGCAAAGGATCTTCCGATACTTTGGTCAAGCGGGAGATTGGTTGTACTGGATGAATGTGAAGGTCCTTGGGTAATGTAACGATAGCCCATGACTAATGACCTCCGTAATCGTATGGTCCCAGGCGTTTCCAGTCAAGCTTCTTGCTGGGTCGTTGTGTTGTAATATTCCTGGCGTCCATCCAGACTCGATCCCCAACCTTCATCTGCACTCCCTCTCGTCGATGCTTGTCCGCTTGTTCCGCTTGAATATCTTGTGCGAGTCATTTCAGCCTTCATCTGTTGGAAGATATCGTTCATTTTCTGGGAGAGGGTATTTGCGTTTACTTCCCTGATATCGTTTCCATTCTGAATCGGATGTTGACTAAAGGTCATTCTTGGATGAAATCCGTAATTGCCAAAGAATGGTGAGCATCCTGTTGTTTCCGAGGCGTGATTGTTCGACGCGAATTCTGCCATTGGTAGCCACTGTGTCCAGTCGTTCTGTTGATAATTGACGAAGGCCCTGAGGTACTGTTCCATAATGGCGTTCATTCGTGTTTGTCCATCTGTGTGGATGAAAGCGGTTGACAGCCTTCGTTCGATTCCGAGTCTTTCACAAACATGTCTCCAGAATTGACGCGAATTGGGGTCCTCTGTCCGATACTATGGTGTCTGGTAAGCCATGTAACTTGAACACCTCTCGTATAAACATCTCGCCCAGCTTCTTGCCGTCTGTATCGTCCCGACATGGCACTAAATGTTTCATTTTTGACAACCTATCAACTACTACCCATATGGCGTTGTACCCCTCGCTTTCCGGTAGTCCCACCACGAAATCCATACTCAGATCCTTCCATGGTTGTTGCGGTATTTCCAGTGGTTTGAGCCATCCGTGGATTTTCTGATGAGTTGCTTTGCTGCGTTGACATATGTGGCAGTTTCGTACGTACCTGTCCACGTCCTTCCTCATACCTGGCCATTGATGACTTCTTTTGAGGAGTTCGAAGGTTTTTGCTCGTCCTGGATGTCCTGCTGCCGGTATCGTGATGATCCTTTATCAGTTGAAGTTTCTTCGAAGTTTCTTCGCTGACATTTCCGTGGCGTTGGCACACAGTCCTTCGCTGCTGTCATACGGGCAGTCCTTGCACACCTTTGAATCCAGTTCCACAACTCTCTGGACTAATTCATCTGCTTCTCGACTGACTACTTCCGCAAACGCTACCACCAATCCTTCTGTATTCTTTGATCAAGATTTTCCGTCTTCAGCACGATTTGTTGGGTTTTTTCTGCCCCCCCTTCGGAGGAATGTCTCCTGGCATTCTGGTGAGTGCATCGGGCTTCTGACCCTGTTTTCCTGGACGGTATATAATCTTGAACTTGAATCTTGATAGGAATTCGACCATCTTGTTTGCCTTCTATTGAGTAGCTTGACATCATGAAGTATTCGAGATTCTTTGGTCTGTCAGTATTTTAATAGGATGTACTGACCCTTCGCATTCCGGTCTCCATTGTTCCAGACTTTTAACGATGGCTCCCAGCTCTTGATCATAGATTTCGTAATTTTCTTCCGCTGGTGTATGTTTCTTTGAAAAGAATGCCACTGGATGGAGGATTCCTTGATCGTCGTACTGTGATAATACTCCCGCGGATACATAACTCGATGCGTCGGTTTCCAGGACGATTTCCTTTTCGTAATCGAAGTGTGCTAGGACTGGTGCTGTTGTAAATGCTTCCTTCAATTCGGCAAATGCTCTCTTTTGATCGGGCCCCAGTGAAAGGTACCAGTTTTTCGTAAGTTTGGTTAATGGTTGGACCACCCTGCTATAGTTTCTTATAAACCTTCGGTAGAAGTTTGCGAATCCTAAAAACGCTTGAACTTCCTTGAGCTTGCCAGGTGCTTCCCACTCCTTCACCGCTGTTACTTTTTCCGGGTCCATTCTAATCCCATTTACCCCAACTATCAATCCCAGATACTTCACTTCCTGTTGATGAAACTCGCATTTTTCCGCTTTCAGATACAGACCGGCCTCCTTAAGCGTCGTCATTATTGCTCTGACGTGTTCCTTATGTTCCTTTAAATTGTCACTGTAGATAAGGATGTCGTCCAGGAATGCCGTACAGAAATGTCCAGAAAGGGCGAAGAGTATCGTTGATAAATTCCTGAAAGCTAGCTGGTGCATTGGTGAGTCCGAAGGGCATAACGAGGGATTCGAACAGGCCATAACGGTCCTAAACGCCGTTTTCCATTCGTCTCCTTCTGCTATTCGATCATGTTTAGGCATCTCGGACATCCAGTTTGGTGTACCACTTGGCTTTTGACAATCTCAACAAGGTTTCCTGGATTAATGGTAACGGATATCGATTTTTTATGGTTCCTTCGTTGAGTCCTCGATAGTCCACGCATAGTCGTAAGCCTCCATTCGGTTTAGGTGCGAACAACACGGTGCTCCGCATGGTGATGATGACGATCTGATGAATCCCTTTGACAAATTCTTTTCAATCCACTCTTTTAGGACCTGAAGTTCTTCTCTTGACAGGCTGTATATTGGTCCAAAGGTGGGGTGAATCCGTCTTGGAGTGTAATCTTATGATCGTATGGTCTGTGTGGTGGTAGCTTTCAGCGATTACTTTATCAAAGAGGGGAGAAACTCATGATATTCCTTAGGAATTAACTGTTCCAGCGGTTTTTCTTGAAGGTCCTTCACTTCTAGGGCCTTGTTGATTTCATATAAGGTTACCGCGTACACCTTGAGTTTCTCCTTTTATTCCGTCTCATAAATGGGCTGCTATGGCATATGTCCAGTTTTGGTCCATCGGATTCCGTTGTTTCCATATGATTTCCCCATACCCATACGCTCGAATGATGTTGACAGTGCTTCTGGCAGTAATCGCTTTCGAATCCTATTCTTTTCTTTTGGAATTTGACTGTAACATCGTGAAGTTGTAGCCATGGTAATCCAAGTACGATTGGATAGTGTCCAAGTTTCGTAACGAATGCTGGTAACTGTCCTGATGTCCGCGTATGCCTAAGCTCAGTTTAGCCATAGTGGTATGGTTCCTGATTCGATGGGCCTTCCATCTATAACTTCTAATTCTCTTGATTCTTTTAATTCTTGTTCTTGTAATTGATGATGGCGGACGAAATCTTTGTCAATAAATGCTATTCCAGTAGCTCCGCAGTCTATCAAAGCGTGGGTATCAATGATCTTGTCTTCTATTTTCAGCGAGCATTTCACAACGAGATGTTTGCTTTCCATAGAAGACTCTTTTATTTCTGCGCTTGATATAGAAAACTGCGAAATACCAAAACTAGCATTAACTGACAAAGGAGATTCGTTTCCAGCGCAATTGCCATCCTTATTGCACTGGACTAAACTTTTCCCGATTCCACTTCCTTTCCTTTTCCTGTTGAATCTGCATCCTTCATTTGCTGCCTTCTTAAAAGGTGACACTCCGTTTGTCCTGATGCTGCTTCAACTTCCTTGGGCATGATGCCGCGAAATGTCTGCTATCCCCACAGTACATACATAATCCTCCTTCCCTTCGTCTCTTCCTTTCCTCAGGTGTGATCTTCTTCCTTTGCTGAGATCCATTGGAGCGGGGCCGTGATAACCTGCGATGATCCTGCAGGTGCTGCGTCTGGGGCGGATGTGGTGTTGGTCGTTGATCGGACCTTTTATATCCTTCCCACTTTCCAGATTTCTTTTCCGCGCTCTTCTCCTCAGCTGTGAATCCTTTTGACACCATCTTACGAATTCGATCATGCTTTCTGGCTCCTCGATGTGTGTATGGAGTCTTGAGTTCGTTGGACAGCCCTTTCGTAGTGCGTCCAATTGTGCATCTTCGTTCCATTTGGTGTCTACTACGTATCTTTGAATTCCGCGTAGTACTGGGAGAATTCGCGGTCTCGTTGCCTGAGTTTCTCGAGTTCCTCTTTGCTGTTGCTGCTCTGTCTTGATCTCCGAATGCTACATCCAGCAGGTCAACTAGGTCTTTCAGGGTATTGAGCTTGACTTCCCCTGAGATTTCGTCACAGTGTGGCATTAACTGTGCCAGAGCCACTCCTTTCAGACATCCAACTGCATACCTCAGCTTCTTCTGTTCGTTGCTGAATGCCTTCGGTTTTCCGGCTATCAATGCCAGCTGCACCTTCCACCCTCGAAGTTCCTTCCTATCTTCTCCTGAGAAGCTGGTGATGTCATTCACCTTTTTCCTCTTCTCCTCTCTCCGTCCTTTCTCCTGTTTCCCCCTTCTTCCTTCCGTCAACTTCAGGATCCTGGTTACCTGTTGTCGATTTTCCTCCGCCAGGTCCCTAAATTCTCCATTTGAGCTTGAGCATCTTCCAGATCTTTTTCAATCCGCCAGGTCTGGATTTGCTTCCTCCAATGCTTGTTTTAGGATCCGGATTCTTCTTCCAGATCCCCATGACTGCATGTTTGGTGTTTCTGCGGCTGCTTTGTTGAGTAAGCAGTAGTTCCTGCTTCAATTGTCCCTTTCCTGGACGACTTTTTCTTCTGCCAACAATTCCGATATTCGTACTTCCGCATTCTTCACAGATTGCTGTTCCTTGAGCAATTCGTTCAGTCTGCTGGTTGTTGGTAGTTGGCTTATTGCTTTCAGCCCTTTGTTGATGTCCTGATGTGCTCCCTGAGCTGTACTTCGTCATGGTTTCTGTATTCTTTTGCCACTTTTCCAGCTCCTGTAAGGCTCCAGTCAACGTGACATCGCGAGTTGATCGTGAGGATTCTCCGGACATCTTTCTGATGATAGAGAGGCGGCTGTGAGGAGGCGGGTTCTGTCAAACAGTCTCTGACTTTGTCTATATGTCTTGGATTTGTTGAACTGCCGCTTCGATTTCTGCTTCTAGAAATGGGTTGACCATCTACCAGAAGAACACCTCGTGTTTGCTGGGTGTTGTTACGATGATCAGCGGGGTTGGTAAAGGGGCCGGATGTAATTCGCGGTCAACTCCCTTTCCCTTGTTCGCTTTTCGTTCGTTGTAATCCGCCCACGAGATTTGGCTTTCTATGTCCTTCTGTGTTGCTTTGATCGTGATTCATTTTGTTGATTGAGCTTCTGCTGCTCTGCCGATTGTTGTATGCGTTCCCCGCAGTTATGTTCGCAGTAGCACGGTTCTCGTTCTGGCAATCGACGTGAAGACCGTATACTTGGTCCAGAAGTTTTTGAATACTGCGTCGTCGATTTGGAGGCCTCCTCCGTTGCTTGCTGCTTCTGTCCAGTAGCTATTCCAAGGAGATACCGCTTGTGGTTCGTCCCAGAAGTATGCTTCCAAAGGTTCCTCGGGTTCGTTGAGGATAGCGTCGATGCTATCAAAGGCGTTCAGGGGTTCTTGTTCGAAGAGGTTGATGGTTCGACCAGCTAGGTCGAGAAATTGATTCGGGATTGTTGAGGTTTGTTGCTGTCGTATGCTGGCATTTAAAACAGCGTGGATCCTTCTCGTCGATGTTTCCACAGGCACACAACGCAGGAGTGTCTCCAAAAGCTGTGTACTGTGAGCTTGTTTCGAAGTTTCCAACTGATTTAAACACGAACAAAGGGAGTTGCAAGGTCTGTGGCAAAAGTAACAACCGCTTTGATGAGAATAGCGGCACATATACTGAAATATAACCGTAGAATCGATTGTAGACTCGTTCTTCTGTCAAGGGTTCAAGGCTCGGAGTTCTAGGGGTTATAAAACCAAAAAGACGAGGGGCAGTGATCGCGGGTACTGCGTAACACAGAGACTCGAAATCCGGAATCACAGAAGTGAACAGGGTTGGTGCCGAAGCTATTGATTGTTTTGTAGACTAGAGAACGAGTGAAGAACAAACCTATCCTCCGCAAATCCAGCATCCTTATATACAGTTAACGCGACCGTCGTCACCTTTGCTCACTCGTTCCAAATACATCCTAACTCCACCCAACTATGTACGCAACCCTTCGTCTGCGCCTACGCCATAACCATCACGCCATATTTACAACGCAACCAACAAAACCTGATTCCTTCAACAAACCTGATTCTTCCAACAAACCTGATTCTTTCCAACAAAACCTGATTCTTCCAACGAAACCTGCTTCTCTTCGTATTTCCCTTTCCCTTCATCGATCTTACTCCCTCTTCGATCCTCACTCGACACAACCGTGACATTGACGAAGGCGAAGGCAATGGCCATGATGACTTGCAGCCCCATAACTAACACGAATCAGACACCATCAAAATCCTCCTCCAAGTGCTACAACAGCAGAAAAATATTTTGGACGGCATCATAAG